>CALYLW010000310.1:805116-835872 GCA_944989445.1 Ampullaceana balthica | reverse complement strand
ACAAAATGTGTTTCTCGCCATTAAATATTGTGACGTGACGTCATTATTTGAGCTTTTATTAAGTTGTGAAGGGAATGAAGTAAAAAGAGCCATGTTTCATTTGATGTGATAAAATATTATTTTTTTTTGTATTAAATGTCCGTTTTTGTGTATATGTCCATGTCAATATTACGTACGTAATTATAAATTTAATTTTCTATTTTAATTTAAAACATTCGTTTTTCTGTTTATGAAATTTACAATTGGTTGTCGTTTGGTTGTCAAGTTTCGATGTGTTTTGAACTACAAAGCCATTATTTATTACTGCAAATGAAATTTGCCAACTTATGCTTCAGTTTAGCGTTTGTTTTTCTTTTATACACTTTGAGATTGCATATTTGTATGTTTAAAAAAATAACATATTTAAAAATCGGACTCCTCCCCCACAATAGTTTTTTTTATTGTTATTTACATGTAATATTTTAATGCGCCTTAGACTAATTTGGAATAAAAAGTAATTGCTTTTAATACAGAAGTGGAAAGGGGTGCTGACTTGACAATAATGAAAGCGTTTATTAGAATTCCTAAAACGTGCATATTAAATTTTATTTACGATTACCCGAAGATAACGTAATATTCTCTTTTATCCAGTTATTAACTTTACTTCAAAGGTTTCATGCAAAATAAATAGTTCGTTGTTATTCATATTTGTAAATAGTTACAATTTTTTATTTACATGTTTTTGATAATGTAAAGGTAATAATGTATGGACTAATGGGCGCATAAACTGACAAGTCATAATAGATCTTGAAAAGGTGCTGACTTGACAATAATAAAAACGTTTATGTGAATTACTAACACGTTTATATTAAATTGTAAATATTATTAACAGTTGATAATTTAATCTTTTCTGTTATCATGTGACAAACTTGGCTTACTACGTTTCATGCAAAATGAATGGTCTTTTGTTATTAACATGTGTAAAAATTACATTTTATTTTTTACATGCTTTGGTAATGTTGTGGTAATAATGTATGGACAAATGGGCGAATAAACTGACAAGTCATAATCATCAATGAAGCTTAAACTGCTTCAACTCACAGATGTGCTTGATGTGGATCACATTACAGTCACATAATTTATTTTTAACGCACTGTGCTGTATTATTGGTGCAGTCATAATTGGTTCGCACTATTCAATGCCGCAAGTTAACGTCCGGCTGACTCCTCAGCAATATTTGTTAATACTTCAAACTTCAAACTTCTTTGCTGTAGTATCACCTTACGCTGTGTGTAATTCACGATGCATTTACTATTATCCTGATTATATCATTATTATTCATGCAAACTTATATAACGCGAAGCCTAAGCTTGGAGGTTTTCTCATAACACATATACTCGTATGTATAATCAAAATATATACTCTGCTATGTCCGTTCGTAACGCTAGATTTTAGAAAGCGCACCGCTTTAAAAATATTGCCTTGAAAACAAAAACTGAAATAAAAACGCTATTTTCAAACGTCCGCATAAAATTGTTCAATTGTGGAAAAGATATTTAATTTTCTCTCTTGTTCTCTACATTTTCTGATTATTTACAATGCGGCTTTCAGGCAGAAGGGACAATTACAAAAACTGAAATATATCCATTTTGAAAACTTCCGTCATTTTTGACGGGTAATACACTAGTAATGAATTGTATTTTTGACGTGATGCACATGTATGCCGGTCGAGACGGCTGGTGGAGGGGAGTTACAACGTGGCTCCGAACGGAGGCGGAACGTCCTTGGACGGGCTTTGCTGCTCGTATGAAATTAAATGAATAAAATAAAAATAAATAAAATAAATGAAAGTTCTGTATTATGTTATTTTTAATCTGATGTGTATTTATTTTGAAAACTTCCGTCATTTTTTACGGGTGATACACTAGTGTATATATAAATATATTAAACAATATAATTTGCAATTGTCATGCAAGTAGTGTCTGTCAGTCCTGACGCTACTAATTTTAGAAAGCAGGGAAGACCAATTTACTGCACCAATGCATCAAAAGGTGTGCAAATTAAAGATGCGCTGTAAAAAAATATTATATGCTGTCATTGTTTTCGCTGATATTTTATTGGAAAAGGGATCAATGTAAAAAGAGGATTTGATGATGGTTAATTATAAGATCCAAAAAAAAACGGCACCCTGCAAACCATATAATAAAATAATGTGTGTACATTTAAGAAAGTTTAATATTTCGTATTTATCAAACAAGGACAAGTTAGTTGGACTTTTGGAAAAGGTCGGCACCGTAGGCGCCCTAAAAAACGTGCATTTTTTTCAAAATAAATAGATTTCAGCTGAAAACTTCCGCCATTTTTGACGGGTGATACGCTAGTATATATATATATAACATTAGCCAAACAATCTATATATATAATTCTCTTCGTGGTCGGACCCCGCCAGGCAACAAGAAGCTGCATGTGCAACAGATACTAATTTTAGAAAGCAGCGCACCAAATTACTGCACCAATGCATGAAAAGGTGTGCAAATTAAATATGCGCTGTAAAAAAAATTATATGACGTCATTGTTTTCGCTGATATTTTAATTTTGGAAAAGGGAACAATGTAAAAAAAGAGGATTTGATGATGGTTAATTATAACATCAAAAAACAAAGGGGGCGCCGTAGGCGCCCTACAACCCCTATTATAAATTGTGTGCATTTCAGAAAGTTTAATATTTCGTATTGATCAAACAAGGACAAGTTAGTTGGGCTTTTGAAAAAGGGTGATACGCTAGTATGTATATATAACATTAGCCAAACAATCTATCTATATATAATTCTCTTCGTGGTCGGACCCTGCCAGGCAACAAGAAGCTGCATGTGCAACAGATACTAGTTTTAGATAGCAGCGCACCAGATTACTGCACCAATGCATGAAAAGGTGTGCAAATTAAATATGCGCTGTAAAAAAAATATTATATGATCTTATCTTATCTTATCTGTTTACAGACGCTCCTTCTATACAGAAGATTATTGCGTCCTACGCTTATCTATGGTTTGTGTTTAGTCCTGCATTTTTATCAGAGATTTAAATGTTGATAAAGTGTTGATAATGATGTCATTGTTTTCGCTGATATTTTAATTTTGGAAAAGGGAACAATGTAAAAAAGAGGATTTGATGATGGTTAATTATAACATCAAAAAACAAAGGGTGCGCCGTAGGCGCCCTACAACCCCTGTTATAAAATATTTTGTGTGCATTTCAGAAAGTTTAATATTTCGTATTGATCAAACAAGAACAAGTAAGTTGGGCTTTTGAAAAAGGTTGGCGCCGTAGGCCCCCTAAAAAAGTGCATTAAAGGGGTAAAAGAACTCTCCATGAGCAAGTCTGCGGCGTATGCTACGCCGCGGGGCGTCTACTATATGTATATATATTAACATTAGACAAACAACGCACGAACCTATGACGTCAGCATTTGTGTTGTAAACAGTGCTGACTGACTCAAAGAGTTATTTTTGGTGCAGTAATTTGGTGCGCTGCTTTCTAAAAGTAGTTTAAAAACTCGTGTGGTGATTAGCACTTTAAAAAAAATATTATATAAATACTTTGTGGACATTTCAGGAATATTTCGTATTAATTAATCGATAATTTCGATTAAAGCCAAAAAAAGAAATTTATTACGTCATTAAACTGAACATTTCAAGGGAATTAACAAAAACAGGTAATTGACTTTTTAAAATAATTGTATTGAGTTATTTCCCCTGTTTCCCTGCGCTGATTGTGTCAGCCATTTTTACCACGTTTTTATTAACTTGCTTTCGTTCCTGTCTGTCCTCAATTTTTTTTTAGTTTCTGCTGGTCCACATAGATTAATAAAATAAATTTTAATATTACCCGGGAGATGTTTGAACGTAAATATATATATATAAATTATTATTAATTATTAATTATTTATGTACTAACATTTTTAAAAAATTATTATAAATATTTTCTTAAATTTTAATCGAATTTTTATCGATTAAAATTATTTTAATCGGTATGTTATCGATACAATTTTTAACGATTAATCGAGAAATTAATCGATAATTTCCGCAGCCCTAATATATATATATATATATATATAAAAGAAGACCTCAAGGGAAGAAACGGCTATGTCACATTTGTGTAGTTTTGAGATATTCAAGTTTTAAAGTTCAAAGGTATACATATTTCTTATAAATTAACTATATAAGTTTGAATTTTTAATAGGGTCAAAGACATAATTAATTCATAAAAATTTATTCAGAGCATTCTATTTCTGATCCTCTATCAGATACATGGGATAACTGAAAAATTTCAAAAATGTCACTTAGCCGTTTCTTCCCTTGAGGTCTTCTTTTTATATATATATATATATATATATACTTATATATATGTCACATTTTTGTAGTTTTGAGATGTTCAAGTTTTAAAGTTCAAAATTATACGCATTTCTTATAAATTAACTCAATAGATTTGAATTATTAATAGGGTTATAGACATAATTGTTTCATTAAACCTTATTCAGAACATTCTATGTATGATCCTGTATCAGATACAAGGGTTAACTAAAAAAAATAAAAAATGTCACATATCCGTTTTTTCCCTTGTGATCTTCAATATATATATTAGGGTTGCGGAAATTAACGATTAATTTCTCGATTAATCGTTAAAACTTTTAACGATTACATTATTTTTAACGATTAATTGACCCATCACTTACAAATCATTGGAAGTCAAAAAGTAAAAAAAATAAAATAAAACATAGCAGCCGATAAATATTAAATTTCCTGACGATTACACGAACATTTTGGTTTTAAACTATTGACTAACGGGAATGCTCAAAATGTTGATAATGAACATCGATATCCGATAATGTCATTCCTTGCCAAGACCATTTTGTGCACACCAGTTACGTCAGTTCCATGTGAATGATTTCTCAACTCGGCCGATTATATTTTCAATTAGACCCGCTCATCACTTGAACCAAATAATGTCAACACAATTGTCTTTTCTCGTAGTTGGTTAAAAGGACATATAAAGGAGATATTCCAGTGTTATTTAGATTTTCAACAAGAACGTTTAATAAGTGTTACTTATGACATCATACATTTTAATTTTTGGCTTTAATCGAAATTAACAATTAATTAATCGTCAACTGCCCTTTTATATACAGTATATCTATACTAATAAAAGGCAAAGCCCTCACTCACACACTCACTCATTCATCACTAATTCTCCAACTTCCCGTGTAGGTAGAAGCATGAAACTTTCGGAAGTTGTTGAGTAGCCACTCGCGACGAAAATTGGCGTTAAAGAATTTTATAATTCACACTGATGGGGGCTGGGGGCCCAAAATCACGTTTTTCCCCTTATATAGACTATATAAAATATGAATTTCCCTAATTTTCTAATTTCCCGAGTTGGCAGACACATGAAACTTTGGGAAGTTGTTGAGTATAATACCACAATGGTAACAGGTGAAAAAATATTGAATTTATCAGTTTCTGGGGGCCGGGGGCCCAAATGAAGTTTTTTCCTTATATAATCTTTATAAAATATGAAAACCACTAATTCTCCTATTTCCCGTGTAGGTAGAAGCATGAATCTTTGAAAAATTGTTGAGTACACTTTCGCGATGGTAACAGGCGAAAGAAACATTTAAATTAACACTTACTGGAGGCCGGGGGCCCACATTTTTTTTATATTAAAAACTGAATCATCACTAATTCTCCAACTTCCCGTATGGGTAGAAGCATGAAACTATTACCAAAAAAAAACTTTGGATACTGTGTAAATGTATTTTTACAAATCTTGGAAGATAAAAACTTGAAGGCCTATTTTAAAATTCGTTAGAGCATGACAATTATATTTTTTCAATGTTTTGTAGCCGAGGGCCTCTAATCTCTTTTTCGTAAAAGTTTAAGATATTTTAACCAATCGATTTCACTCGATTTTTTTAAACAAATTTTGACTAAAAAATATATTCATCATGATCCAAATTGAAAAAAGTTGTTGTTTGAACTATACAAATTACACGGATAGGGCCTCCGGCCCTTAATTTAGTTTTTTTAAATATGTATTAATAGTACATGTATTTTATTCATCCCACGGTCATTAAATTTTAGGAAGGTTTTGGGTACGCTCCAGCGAAGGGCTCTGGCTTTGAAAGTAAAGTTTTAAAAACACCACTTATTAGGGGCTGGGGGCCCGTATGTCATTTTTTTACATTAGTTATATAAAAGGTAATTTAAAAAGTGGCTACTGGGTAAATGGATGAATTATTGACCAAATTTGATTTTTTTAAAAATAAATTAAATTCTATAGGGTAATAAACTGCTAACGTCTGTTCCTTCGGGGCCCAAAATATTTTTTTGTAAACATTTAAAGCGTTTTTGCCTTTAGATTTTAACTAATTTAAATAAATATAGACACGTATCTCTATCACGACCTAGATTGAAATCCTCAGACCTTATGAGATATGCACAATTATAGACAAACAAATATATCCATCATGATCCAGAATGAAATAAATTGGTGTTTTGAATTGGTGTGAAACGGGTTTTCAAAGCTTACTAAAATCCTTACTTCCGCAGCGGAGCGCGGGTATTTTGCTAATATATATATATATATATATATATATATATATATATATATATATAATATATATATGTATATATATGTATGTATATGTGTGTATGTGTGTATGTGTGCTTATGTATTTTGCATGTATCAATCACGTCTTATTGATAAATCAGATTACAATGTATTAAAACTAATCAATATATTCCCTTCTTCCTCGTAAGATCAAAATTAGACATGCAATTTCTAAAAAAAACCTGACCTGGATACAGGCTTCGTTCTCTACTCCCATCATCCCATCTTCATGGCCAGCTGCTATCAACAATAATCAGATCTACCTGAGCTAATAATGTCATCATCACCTCTACCGTAAACGTATTTATTTTAGACGGGCCATCTAAGCGCTGGCGTCAGATCTACACACTTAGAGTTTATACAATACACCTGCGGTCATGTTGCTATTTCAGCAATGGCAATTTTGTTTTTTGAAAATTGATCTACAAAATATGTCTTGTAGCAATATAGCTACTCTGTAGGGCAAGACTCAAAGGCTGGGTATTGTCCAAATGTATGCGCTTTAGGATTTTGTGGCAATTTTATGGTCTTGCTCCATCTAGACTCGAGAATATAGATTGTGGGTGTAGGTTACTGCATGGATGGTCCCACACCCATGCTGTTAGTAGCGATGTATTCCCTGTAGAGTTTGTAACTATTTCGGCTTTAAAGTTACTAGGAGGTGAGTGAATGCATATACAGAGCTGGAACACAACAAGAATGATAAGAAAATCATTCCTTTACCCCTGTAACTAGTGTGAATAAACGAAGTATTGAAAAACTAGGATTTAAGTACAGGATATGTGAGTACGTTACGTCGAGTGAATTGAACAAAATAAAATACGATATCATGTTAACAAGCGTTGCTGGTTTTTTTGTTTCCATTTTACACTTACATGTTGTCCAATATAACTGATAGTTAAAGGGAGACATAATTATCCTTTAATTTGATGAATGTTGCAGGCGATCAATATCGAGATTGCTAAATCGATAACAGACAAAACAGCTGTTCACAGTGCACAGGATTCATGTGACAAGTATGATGAAAAATGAGTCCATTGTTTATGAAAAGAAATTATGGATGAGAACTAGAAATAAAAACGTTCACGTCATTTTAAGATCGGTTGTCAAGGGAAATTGAGGATGGTCACGATGAACTCAAAATCTCCCAGAAATAAAAGATAAACTTAACTCTTTGCTGGCCAACTAATTCAAACAAAATCATGTTAGTGGTTGAAGCGATTCATCAAAATTTGCACGCAGTCTGGTCTGGTACAATTTTGGGGATTTTCTTTTTATTGATTTCGAAAATATTGCTAAAAATGTGATTTTTTTTATACTTAATATTTTTTATTAAGGCAAAATAAAAAAAATAAATAAAAGAATGTACTAATTGTTTCAAATTGTTTATTTAACTTCTGAAATTCTATTCTTACTTTGCGTTTGGTTTGCAGCAAATTCCTATTAGTTAAACTTATTAAACAAGTAATAAAAACTCCAATGAGTATTTATACGCAATTTCCAACAAAGAATTTCCGATTTTTTTATTCAAGGGAAATCATTCTAGATTACATTAAAAGACTATTCAAATACGTTATTCTGAAACTAAACACAACATGACGTCATATCACCTCACGCTACATCACACCAAGAATGTGTCAATATAATGCGCACAACGCAACAATCTAAAATAAGCATTCACAAAGCGGGAAAACCACATTAACTATCATTCTAGATTCTAGATGACATTAAAAGTAATTTCAAATCAATAATTCTGAAACTAAACATAACAATTGCTTTCTTCAAATTGCTGTTAAAATGACGGGAGTCGAACGAAGGTAGATTTTTCAAAAATTGGTTCTCCAAAATTGTTCTAAATATTATTAGCTATTGTTTGGCCTTTGTTTCAACCCGATAGATGTTATGGTTGGCGAGAAATTGACAAAATACTGATATTTGTTCGTTTTTTTCCACCAGGAAATCCAGTAAACCTTTTCGGTATTTTTTGGCCGTTGCACATCCTTGGGACCTCCTTAGCATATTTGCAAAAGACCCGAACCCTCTATCTGGTGAGGTTCAGGAGAAGTTGCACGTGCAAGCTCGAACAGTGCACAGACATTTCAAATGTATAAATGCAATTCCCAAGGGAAATCGCGTTAAAAATCAAATTATCGCGAATTCTTTGTACATTTGTGGATTGGGTTATAGAATAAAGACAGCGACCATTGTTAGCATTGGTGAAATTTTTATCATTGACATTTGAAATAGGACAGTGTTTGTTAAAAATAGAAAGCAACTATTTCCGAAACAGATAAAGAATATCATTTAGAGCAGTTATGGTTCATTTAATTGTTTGCACAGTTGCACATTTACGTTCATTATCTCAATGTGCAGAAGGAACGTCTGTAATATATCAGATACAATAAAAGTTATATTTGCTTGATTGAACCGTCCAATGCCAGTTTGACATATGACCCATTAGCTGCAAGCACATGCTATGGAAGATTCAGCTCGTTCATAGTCATATCACAGAGTCGGCTTACGTGACAGTCGTATGACAGATCAGCCTACATTACAGTCGTACGACAGATCAGCTTACGTGACAGTCGTACGACAGATCAGCGTACGTGACTGTTGTATGACAGATCAGCTTACATGACAGTTGTACGACAGATCAGCTTACGTGACTGTTGTATGACAGATCAGCTTACATGACAGTCGTGCGACAGATCAGCTTACGTGACAGTCGTACGACAGATCAGCTTACATGACAGTTGTATGACAGATCAGCTTACATGACAGTCGTACGACAGATCAGCTTACGTGACAGTCGTACGACAGATCAGCTTACTTGATTGTTACATGACAAATCAGCTTAAGTGACAGTCATACGACAGATCAGCTTAGGTGACTGTTGTATGACAGATCAGCTTACATGACAGTCGTATGACAGATCAGCTTACGTCACATTTGTATGACAGATCAGCTTACGTGACTGTTGTATGACAGATCAGCTTACATGACAGTCGTATGACTGATCAGCTTACGTCACATTTGTATGACAGATCAGCTTATGTGGCAGTTGTATGACAGATCAGCTTACGTGACAGTTGTATGACAGATCAGCTTACGTGATAGTTGTATGACAGATCAGCTTACGTGACAGTTGTATGACAGATCAGCTTACATGACAGTCATACGACAGATCAGCTTACGTGACAGTCATACGACAGATCAGCTTACATGACAGTCCTATGACAGATCAGCTTACATGACAGTCGTACGACAGATCAGCTTACTTGACAGTCATACTACAGATCAGCTTACATGACAGTCGTATGACAGATCAGCTTACATGACAGTAGTACGACAGATCCGCTTACGTGACTGTTGTATGACAGATCAGCTTACATGACAGTCGTACGACAGATCAGCTTACGTGACAGTTGTATGACAGATCAGCTTACATGACAGTCACACGACAGATCGGCTTACGTGACAGTCATATGACAGATCAGCTTACATGACAGTCGTATGACAGATCAGCTTACATGACAGTCGTACGACAGATCAGCTTACTTGACAGTCATACGACATATCAGCTTACATGACAGTCGTATGACATATCAGCTTACATGACAGTCGTACGACAGATCAGCTTACGTGACTGTTGTATGACCGATCAGCTTACATGACAGTCGTACGACAGATCAGCTTACATGACAGTCGTTCGACAGATCAGCTTACGTGACAGTCGTACGACAGATCAGCTTACACGACAGTTGTATGACAGATCAGCTTACATGACAGGCGTACGACAGATCAGCTTACGTGACAGTCGTACGACAGATCAGCGTACGTGACTGTTGTACGACAGATCAGCTTACATGACAGTCTTACGACAGATCAGCTTACGTCACATTTGTATGACACATCAGCTTACGTGACAGTTGTATGACAGATCATCTTACGTGACATTTGTATGACAGATCAGCTTACGTGACAGTTGTATGACAGATCAGCTTACGTGATAGTTGTATGACAGATCAGCTTACGTGACAGTTGTATGAAAGATCAGCTTACGTGACAGTCACACGACAGATCAGCTTACGTGACAGTCATACGACAGATCAGCTTACGTGACAGTCATACGACAGATCAGCTTACGTGACTGTTGTATGACAGATCAGCTTACGTGACAGTCATATGACACATTTGGGTTGGTAGGCGTGATTCAGCCATTTCTTTGCATTTGATATGAAACAGCTTTCAACCTCCATGACAGCCATATGACAGCTATAAGCCATAATCCCAACAGCACTGGAAACATCAGATTAGACATGCAGCCGATGTTTCCAAAATGAACTGATCGCATCAATAAATTCTGCAACTTGTTATAACTTGGAATGAGTTCGGCCATTTTATCGGCTGCTCACACGCTTCCAATATTTGGGTCAAGGGAAGGAATCCTGTTTGATTTACATGCAAGCCATTAGCGTTTCTAAAAAGAGAAGGGCTGGGCAAGTACTGAGAGAATAGGTTATTTTATTATTTCTTTAAGTAGTAATTTAAACCAAATATATTTTGTTGTGTTTAAATTAATTTTAGATTATGTTTGATACACATAAGGGTGTTGTTTGGAGTTATGTCATGAGAGTTTAAGAGCGTGTATGTTGGTGTGTGTGTCATGAGAGTTTAAGAGCGTGTATGTTGGTGTGTGTGTCATGAGAGTTTAAGAGCGTGTATGTTGGTGTGTATGTCATGAGAGTCTAAGAGCGTGTATGTTGGTGTGTGTGTCATGAGAGTTTAAGAGCGTGTATGTTGGTGTGTGTGTCATGAGAGTTTAAGAGCGTGTATGTTGGTGTGTGTGTCATGAGAGTTTAAGAGCGTGTATGTTGGTGTGTGTGTCATGAGAGTTTAAGAGCGTGTATGTTGGTGTGTATGTCATGAGAGTTTAAGAGCGTGTATGTTGGTGTGTGTGTCATGAGAGTTTAAGAGCGTGTATGTTGGTGTGTATGTCATGAGAGTTTAAGAGCGTGTATGTTGGTGTGTGTGTCATGAGAGTTTAAGAGCGTGTATGTTGGTGTGTGTGTCATGAGAGTTTAAGAGCGTGTATGTTGGTGTGTATGTCATGAGAGTTTAAGAGTGTGTATGTTGGTGTGTATGTCATGAGAGTTTAAGAGTGTGTATGTTGGTGTGTATGTCATGAGAGTTTAAGAGCGTGTATGTTGGTGTGTATGTCATGAGAGTTTAAGAGCGTGTATGTTGGTGTGTGTGTCATGAGAGTTTAAGAGCGTGTATGTTGGTGTGTGTGTCATGAGAGTTTAAGAGCGTGTATGTTGGTGTGTGTGTCATGAGAGTTTAAGAGCGTGTATGTTGGTGTGTGTGTCATGAGAGTTTAAGAGCGTGTATGTTGGTGTGTGTGTCATGAGAGTTTAAGAGCGTGTATGTTGGTGTGTGTGTCCTGACAGGAAGTGCTTCAGTTATAAACATATTCGGCAATAAATATCATGAAGGCCTGTGAGTTTTCAAATATTTCTCAAAATACATTTAGTGGGTAAATAAATTAATTCCACTCTAGATACCCAGTGATGAAATATATTTGATTCTAATAATATCTTGTGATGAAATGAATATCGCCCTAAATACTCAATAAACTGTTACAATTAAAGGGAGGGGTGGGGTGCAATGTTCCCTCTAAGGTTCGTTGGTCCGTGTGTAAAGAGAAAAAACTCGTGTGCAAAGTGGCTCAGCATACATTTTCTGTGCAACATTTTACAAAATTTACTGCGCGGTAGTTCTAAACTGCTGCGCGGCGTCAGTCAGATGTCTGCGCGACCGCGCAACCGCGCAACTTAAAGGGAACATTGGTGTGGTGTACAAAAGGAGGTGCACGTGCAGCTGGACGATTTTTGGGGGGGGGGTGGTGTTGACTTCTTGACCTCTGACCCCATTGATGCTATGATAGGAACTCTTGCAGATTCAAGAATTAAGATCTTGTCTACGTTATTGAGAAACACAAACAACATTTTTAGTGGCTCTTTATATTTTATTTTATTTTATAAATCCCATCTCGGAGCCACCCTTAAGATAATATTTTCGAAAGCTTTTAACAACCCCCCCCCTTCCCCACTCGTCACAAATCTACCCCTTTAAAAATGGTTTATTGTATAACATTACCATGGTTTAATTTCATACATTTTAAACTCTCGATAAATGTTCCCGCTACGGTTCGTTGGTTCGTGTGCAAAATAACAAATTCCTGTCTTTGTGCAAAATTATACACTCCACAAGCCACAGATATTAAATTAATTTTATCAAAATTTGCTGAGTGGTAATTCTAAACTGCTGCGCGGCGTCAATCAGATATCTTCGTGGCCTCGTAGCTTAAAGGGAACATTGCTCACGATACAATAGCTCTAGGTTTTCTATTCAGCGACAAATTTCGGCTGGAGAAAAAAGAAATATTTTACTCCCAGCAATGATGAGAAAAGTAATTTATGTGTGACGTGACTTGTGATCTTAACCCTCCCCTCCCCTCACCTCGGCTTGTGACGCACTTTGTGACGCACTTTGTGGACAGCTCACTAGACCTACACCAAAACATTGACTGAATCTGTAATGTTCTATTGCAGGAGTGACGCGGCATTCAGTCTGGTGTATGGAGTTAACGATTGTCATGGATGTTAGAGATCAAAAATTATATTTGACAGGGAGCTAACTGACCTAAAAGTTACTCACCCCTGCTCACTGAAGTGAGACCAGCCATGACCAGGAGTCTGACGATGAGTGGCCACACCATGGCTCAGTTCTAGAAAAGTTTGAAACGTCAGCCAGTGACAGAGAGTTTTGTAATCAGAAGTCTTGAACACGTGTCACAAGGACATGAATTTTGGTCGTTGAACATTGCGGACCTGTATAGAACATATTGGTAAATCACGTAAAGAATTAAGTTACATCAATAGTTCTGGATATTTATTCATTATATTCATACACAAAATTATTCTACCGGAAGATTAACAACAACAAAAAAGCTCCATGTACTGCCATCCAACCACCTGCCATCCAACCACCTGCCATCCAACCACCTGCCATCCAACCACCTGCCATCCAACCACCTGCCATCCAACCACCTGCCATCCAACCACCTGCCATCCAACCACCTGCCATCCAACCACCTGCCATCCAACCACCTGCCATCCAACCACCTGCCATCCAACCACCTGCCATCCAACCACCTGCCATCCAACCACCTGCCATCCAACCACCTGCCATCCAACCACCTGCCATCCAACCACCTGACATAAACAACAATGCAGGCCTGCCAAACATTCCGATTATGTCGGAATTATACAATTTTTTTTTCCCACCTGATTCCCAAATTCTGACAAGACCATTAAAATTCCGATTTTGCGACCATTAAAAATTGTTCTCTTTATAAAAATCCGAAAGCAACAAAAAAAAATTAATATTTTAAAAATAAAAGTTGATTATGTCAGTGATGACAGGAAGTGATATATTGCGTTGATGCCACCTCCTTGGTTTTTGTTCCTGTACTTTCGTTATCGAAGTGAACCGCGATCTTTCTTCGATGACTTTTTTTTTAAAGTCCCATAACCTCGTGGTCAATATAACCCCGTAGTCGTAGGGGGTTCTAATGTTTCCATTGATCTAATGTTTCCATTAGAACATTCTCGGGCTTGATAGACCTGGCGGCGCCCATCCCTCTCCAGGTCAGCGGAGGACTTTCTTACAGTGCTGCCAGCACTAGGTTTTTCAACCTAGATCTAGGTTTTTTCGACCTTGTCTAGGTTTCTAGGTTTTTTATTTCAAAAATAGCCATTATCTAGGTTTTTCTTTAAAAAAGTAAATAAACGATATTTAAGTACAAAATTTAATAAATATCTGCTATAAATATCGCAAATAAATTTGATTTTTCAAAAAGAAAATTAAGCATCAGGTGACAACAGTTTTTTTCAGCCGCTCTGCAATTTTACATTATGATATCTATACCTCTATCATACTATCCCACCGAATTGGAAAGATGGCTCTGCTGCGGTGCAATCTGTCTAAAGAAATCTGGTACAAGTTAAAACAGCTTGAAAGAGCCAAAATATTTAATTTTATTAGACCTCATGACAAACTTATCAGCTCTACCATTTTCTTGTGCCTGCGTCTTTTAAGTATTCATGGTGTAAACCAAAGATAATCTAATGCAGCCGTCATATAGACATAGTTATAAAAACACTTTTCCTATTCCGTATGCCTCAACAAAAACATAACAAGTCTCGTTTTTTACGCCCGGGATTCGGAATTGGAATGGATTACCTGATCAAACGAGGAAAACCAAAACTCTATCAACATTTAAAACACAAATAAAAATGCAAGGCTAGACAAAAACAGGGATTAAAGTAGGACTCAATAATATTCTGTATAAAAGGAGCGTCAGTAATAAATAAAATAAGAATAATGCCAAGAATTCTGATAAGATTGCCAATAAGATTTATAAGGAGACGACATAGGGATAAATAAATGCAGATGTAAGTATATTTTACAAATACACGTAGTTACGTACAACATACACATTAATAAATTATCGGCCGTCCATAAATGACGACACGCATCTAAAAGGGTGGGCGGTGGGGGTGGAGGGGGTCACACTTTGTTGAGATGTGTGACAATACGGAGGGAGGTGTTTAAGAGCTGTGACGTCACATAAAAAATGCACAACTGTAAACGAAAGCTCAACTTAAATATCTGGTTGCATACAATAAATTTATTTAATGACGTTTTAAATGGCTCCGCGCGAGTGACGATATTAGAATGCAGTCTTACGCTAAATACATACTTAAATAAAAAAAATTGTTTTGAAACATGCCAAGTTTTAAGTAGGAAATACAGCTTCTTTGTGTGGGGGAGGGGGGGTGGGAAGCTTTGTGACGTCATATTTGTTTATTTTTAGGGTGTCTCGGTTTTTTCTTTCGGATCTAGGTTTTTTATGACATATTGGCTAGGTTTTTCCCAAAATGGTCACTGGCAGCACTGCTTTCTTAGCGTTAGTCATTCATCAACATTTTAATACTGGCTTTAACGTGGAATCGATCCAACACCCCTCAGCTTGTGAGGCGAGCGCACTATTGACTTCACTATCCAGCCGCCTTCGATGACTATCCGATCGTAAATTATTCATTTACCAGGCTAATAAAAATAATTCAGCTGTACCGTGACTTTAAAAAAAAATTACATGGATACATTTTGTTAAAGAAACCTGATGATAAAACTTTTCTAGTGACTGAGCTTGAGAGTGATAGTACTATTAATAAGACTAGTCTAACTAAACAAATAAATACATTAAATTAAACAACCCGTAAAAACAAAGTTTTTGACTATAAATCCCTAATATATGAGACATAACTAAAAGTATTGATTATGTTCAAACGTGACAAACATTTACAGACTGAATCTGTCTTAACTTCCCTTTGCTTTATAACCACTAGGGGGGGGCGGGTGGGAGAGGGGAAAGGTTTAAAGGTCTGGTCACCAATCGCTGGACCGAGCTCAGCGTGACACGTAAAATGTAAACAAAAGCACGCCGGTACACCTGGTTAAAACACGAGATGTGTTCACCGATGGCTGGCGTGAAGTCAATTGACCCGTAAAATGTAAACAATAGCGACCGCTACATATAGTTTATATAGATAAACTAAAAATGCATTAATTTAATAATTAAACGTTCGATCGATCTGAAATTTTGATACGATGCATTGTTAGGTGACACGAGCCTATGTGTCAAATTTCAGCTCGATGGCATCACGGTAAGTGGGTCATTTTTAACGTTTGTTTTTCCGACCGCCCGACGACGAACGACAGAGAGAGACGCCGGTGAAGTTAATATAAGGGATTTAAAAATAAGAAAATAATTTAAAACTTATAAATTAAAGTACTTTCATTTAATATGACAAAAAACGTGAGGCGGGTGTTTGGTAAAAGAGTTAAAGAGAGATCTATAAGTGAGAGAATGAGTGAACTGCATATGTAAAACCTCATAAGCGCCCGCCCCACGTTTTTAGTTATATTAAATGAAAGTACTTGAACTTATAACTTTTAAATTATTATCTTCTTTTTAGTCCACTTATAAGAACTAATTAAAAAAAAAGCATTGGTTTTAACTTGTAAAAAATTGTTATACGTGCGCCAAGACAACCCAGTAAACAGCTGACGTCTATGGTCAGTTAAAGTGTCAGTGTCCAACTCGTATATCCCATGACAATGACAGACCCTATCCCATGACAATGACAGACCCTATCCCATTACAATGGCAGACCCTATCCCATGACAATGACAGACCCTATCCCATGACAATGACAGACCCTATCACATGACAATGACAGACCCTATGCCATGACAATGACAGACCCTATCCCATGACAATGACAGACCCTATCCCATGACAATGACAGACCCTATCCCATGACAATGACAGACCCGATGGCGTGCACCCTTCTCATCAGTGAGATCCCTTGAGGTCTGGCCAGTGAGATCCCTTGAGGTCTGGCCAGGGAGAGACCTGACAGTGGCCGACTGTGACAGCCCAGGGGAAGGTTAGATTAAATGTTCGACCTATGAATGCATGGAATAAATCTAAGGCCTGACACTTCGAGCCCACGGATCAATGCTTGCAGATGTTGTTCTTTGCCAGTTTGTTTTGTCCTGAGTTGTAAGGATGGTATTGTCCTGTATTGTAAGGATGGTATTGTCCTGTATTGTAAGGATGGTAATGTCCTGTATTGTAAGGATGGTACTGTCCTGTATTGTAAGGATGGTATTGTCCTGTATCGTAAGGATGGTAATACCCTGTATTGTAAGGATGGTATTGTCCTGTATTGTAAGGATGGTATTGTCCTGTATTGTAAGGATGGTATTGTCCTGTATTGTAAGGATTGCATTTTCTTGTATTGTAAGGATGGTATTTGACTGTATTGTTAGGATGTATTGTCCTGTATTGATTAACCATCATCAAATCCTCTTTTTACATTGTTCCCTTTTCCAAAATTAAAATATGAGCTAAAACAATGGGGTCATATAATATTTTTTTACAGCGCATCTTTAATTTGCACACCTTTTGATGCATTGGTGCAGTAATTTGGTGCGCTGCTTTCTAAAATTAGTAGCGTCACGGACAGACACCACAGACGTGACAGAGATTGCAAATTATGTATATTGAGTTTGAAATCTTTGTACCTTTTTGTATGTTGGTGAATTGACGTTTACATCAAAATTGAAGAATCGGGGTCTTGATAAACAAGAAGGCAGCTGTGTTGTTTTATGCGACTGTGTAACAAGTGTAACTAATGGAGTCGGTAACTTGTTACAGTTATCTGCCCTTGTTATAGCGTCACTTTAATTACTGACTTCTAGCGAATTGTTTCGTACGCATGCATAACCGTAATGAATGGGTAGAAATCTGAGTTAGTCAGCGAAAAGATCTAAGAACTCCATTATTGATAAATAAATTCAGAAGAACATTTGTCAGTTACAAAAATACTTGAGTTAGCGATGCTGTTTAAACTGGAGAGGAATGCGGGTTGGGGAGCAAGGGGTAATCTTATCATTTTGTAAATCCCCCATTTCCCACCCTCCCCCACCCCCAATGCTACGTTCCTCCTAGAGTCAGTGGTAACAGATTCAAACCAAGCTTCTCATGTATGTCAGGTGGAACTGTCAATCACACAGTCCTAATGTCTGGTGGAACTATCAATCACACAGTCCTAATGTCTGGTGGAACTGTCAATCACACAGTCCTAATGTCTGGTGGAACTATCAATCACTCAGTCCTAATGTCTGAAGGAACTGTCAATCACACAGTCCTAATGTCTGGTGGAACTGTCAATCACACAGTCATGATGTCTGTTGGAACTGTCAATCACACATTCCTGATATCTGACGGAACTGTCAATCACACAGTCCTAATGTCTGTTGGAACTGTCAATCACACAGTCCTAATGTCTGTTGGAACTGTCAATCACATAGTCCTAATGTCTGTTGGAACTGTCAATCACACAGTCCTAATGTCTATTGGAACTGTCAATCACACAGTCATAATGTCTTTTGGAACTGTCAATCACACAGTCCTGACATCTGAAGGAACTGTCAATCAAACATTCCTGGTATCTCAAAGAACTGTCAATCCCACAGTCCTGACATCTGAAGGAACTGTCAATCACACATTCCTGATATCTGAAGGAACTGTTAAACACACGGTCATACTTTCTGAAGGACCTATACACGTCTTTCCGTCTGAAGGAACTGTAAACAACGGACGTGTCCTTCAAAACATACGGCAATGAAAATCAATAGAAACTACATTATCGATCTGTCTGGACACTGGTCAATAAAGCTTCATAGATCAATGCACGCTTCAATACAAACATGTTTCTCTTACTGCATTGTGCGGTGCTGTCTTTAGTGGTTCATGATTTGTGAATGTACGGTCTATTATTGTGAATGTACGGTCTATTATTGTGAATGTACGGTCTATTATTGTGAATGTACGGTCTATTGTTGTGAATGTACGGTCTATTATTGTGAATGTACGGTCTATTATTGTGAATGTACGGTCTATTGTTGTGAATGTACGGTCTATTATTGTGAATGTACGGTCTATTGTTGTGAATGTACGGTCTATTATTGTGAATGTAGTGAATGTACGGTCTATTATTGTGAATGTACGGTCTATTATTGTGAATGTACGGTCTATTATTGTGAATGTACGGTCTATTATTGTGAATGTACGGTCTATTATTGTGAATGTACGGTCTATTATTTTGTCTATCATTGTAATTATCAGTTTATCAATTGTTTCTTTGATGTCATGTTTAGCAAACAGTTTAAGTATGTTTTTCATTTGTCATTCATTAAGGCTATGATGTCTGTCACTATGCATATAAATCGTATAATGTATGTCTGTCACTGTGCATATCATGTATGTTTGTCACTGGTACGTAAGTGGTCTATTGTACCACTTGTAGAAGTATCTTACAGCGTCAACAATGTTATGTTTAGCTGACCGGGAGGAAATGTTTCGATACCTCGCAAAGATTATGTATTAGGTTAGGGGTCGTTGCAAGTGTGCGGTGTTAGGGGTCGTTAAAAGGGTTCGGTGTTAGGGGTCGTTAGAAGTGGCTTAATGCCTGGACTTGGACATTACATTATTTTTTTATATAATTAAAATTATTTATATTGTGCGAACCAGTAACGTAAAGCTCACGTACTTGTGTCGGTCCACGGACCACCATCTGAGGACCGCTCCGTTGTCCGGGGTCTAATTAGTTTAGATTTACATAATATTTGAAGCTTACAATTATTAATGTCCAGGTAAAGGAAGGGCCTTGTATTGTTATTATGTTATATATATTCTCTCACGTTTGTTATTACAAGTATCGATCTGTCTGTGAGTTTCTCTCACGTTTGTCAGCTAACGAAGACAGGCAAGAAAGTTTTGGTGGTTCCCAGATCTCACGTTACGAGCCAATAGGAAATCCACTATTATTTTCTAATCGTAAAGACGGAATCCTGAACATTTAGACATCTCATGACATGTGTGATACATCAATTATTGACATCACATGCCGTGTGTGATACATCAATTATTGACATCAAATGCCATGTGTGATACATCAATTATTGACATCACATGCCATGTGTGATGCATCAACCGAGTAGATAAATGTGAAGAGGTAACGAAAACACTCTCCTTAGTGTGCAAATATTATTGAGATTTGTTCAAGTTGTTTAGTTTTATTAGGTTTGGTTTTATCAATATAGGTCATACAGTCACCAATGTAGGTCATACCATCACCAATGTAGGTCAGAGCCATCTTTACACCATTTTGGGCCCCCGGGCAAAGAAATAGTGTTGGGCCCCTGGGCAAAGAAAGAGTTTTAACCCCAGCAGGAATAAAAAATAAAATGGTTGATAATATTAAAAACAATGTGTTATTTATTTAATTGTCACTATACTAATTTCAACAAAATTGTTATAACCTTACAAACATATTCGCATGGGGCCCCTATGCTCGTGGGCCCCCGGGCAAATGCCCAATGGGCCTCTGCGTTAAGACGGCCCTGATGTAGGTCATACCATCACCAACCAATGGACCCACTTTACATCTGGTATCAAAGAATAACAAGAAGAATATTGATCGATGTTGGATGATGAAGTTGTTCATGGGATAAAAATGTACACCAAGAGTGTTATTGGCGGTCCTACATCAAAGTGAACTCACTTGATCCCAAACAGTCCGACAGACACGCAGACAGACAGACGAACAGACAGACCGACAGACAGACAGACATACTTGTTGGTTTCTTGTCCTGTTCCGAGCTCACTCTGTGTTCCCGTATGAGTTGTTTATAATTTATTATATTATGTTTGTGTGGTTGTGTGTGTTTAATTTATTATTTTATGTTAAAATTTGTGAGGTTGTGTGTGTATGTTTAATTTTTTATATCATGTTAACATTTGTGTGGTTTTGTGTGTGTATGTTTAGTTTATTATTTTATGTTAAAATTTGTGAGGTTGTGTGTGTATGTTTATTTTATTATTTTATGTTAAAATTTGTGAGGTTGTGTGTGTGTATGTTTAGTTTATTATTTTATGTTTCGGGAGTGTTAACTTTTGTGTGGTTGTGTGTGTGTATGTTTAATTTTTTATATTATGTTAACATTTGTGTGGTTGTGTGTGTGTATGTTCAGTTCCTGTGTATGCCTTTTCCTGTATCATATATGGGCTCTTGTGTTGTTGGGTATCATTCTAATGTGTTTGTTGGTGTGTGCAGAGGCGGATTAAGACTGCACGGGGCCCCTGGCTGCAATTCCAACTGGGGCCCTATCCAGCCAGCGTCCCTTTAAATAAAATGATTGTTAGCAGCTAATATAAGACTGTAACTTGTAACTAAATAGTCCATTGGTTCCTTGCTCATACTTTGCCTGTACTACAGGATTTGCCTTCCCAGCCAAAAAGATTATTCATGAAAAAATCGAACACGAAGAAATAACTGTTTGCCGGTATCCTAAAATTGAGTGTAAAAAGAAAAATAAAAAAAAATTAAAAAGAGGATTCCACCTCATGGAATCGATCCCTACATCGCTGGCACCCCATGCCTACACACTTCCACACGACCAGGAGAGCTCGACGGAAGATGTAAATTTAAAAAAAGATATACACAATATTCTTTAATATTTTCTCTTATTGAGCCTATCAAATCAGGTTTTTCGATTACTAAAACTATCGGGTCCGAATAGCGATTAGATTAATAGATTAGATTTTATTAAATTTATGATATTTTCAGGAATTCATGCAAACATTTGTCCACCTTTATTATAAAATATACTAAATTTTGGGGCCCCTAAATCAGCGAGGGTCCCTGGCTTTAGCCCGTTCAGCCACCCCCCCCCTTAATCCGCCCTAGCACAGTCGGCACGCAGAGCCTCATCATCCGACACGCGACTAAAAATTCAGAGCTGTCTTTAAACCATTTTGGCTCCCCGGGCAAATAAATAGTGTTGGGCTCCTGGGCAAAGAGAGAGTGCGCCCCCCGCAGGAATAAAAATAAATATACATAATATATATAAATAAACATATTCCCATGGGGCCCCTATGCTCGTGGGCCCCCGGGCAAATGCCCAACGGGCCTATGCGTTAAGACGGCACTGACTAAAATGTTTTTTCTTTAAGCAAACCAGCTAGGCCAAACCTACAATTGTGGGTTTCATGGGAGTGTTGGCACTTTGCTATAAATAGTTGGGCTGTTTTTTTTGTTTTTTTTGTTTTGTTTTTTTTTATAATATTTTTTTTTATTTTGGGCACGCGGCACCAAAAAGGTTCACCATCACAGCTATAGGCAGTCATTGAATTACTATTGGATGTCATTGAAGTTAATGTACATGTTCTTTAAGTAATCGCTGAGTTGTAATGATAAACCCAAAATATAAACTAACAATTAAACCCCGTTGTTACTATCCATCGCCATCACATACAACACAATTGCAATGGTCAGTAGTCCAGTCCTGTGCTGTCCCGTGTAGTAGGCATACGCCATCAGGTCGGACTACAAACGTTATTACAGTTTCCTCTGATGGCATTTATTTCCCTGCCAGTAATCATTGAATCTCAGTTGCCGTTGTGTGATCTCATTCTTTGCTATTGAATTCATCAGTGCTGTCAATGTGCCATTAGTGCCATCAGTGCCGCCAATGTGCCATCAGTGCCGTCAATGTGCCATTAGTGCTGTCAATGTGCCATTAGTGCTGTCAATGTGCCATTAGTGCCATCAGTGCCATCAGTGCCATCAGTGCCATCAATGTGCCATCAGTGCCGTCAATGTGCCATCAGTGCCATCAGTGCCATCAGTGCTGTCAATGTGCCATCAGTGCCATCAGTGCCATCAGTGCCATCAGTGCCATCAGTGCCGTCAATGTGCCATCAGTGCCGTCAATGTGCCATTAGTGCTGTCAATGTGCCATTAGTGCTGTCAATGTGCCATTAGTGCCATCAGTGCCATCAGTGCCATCAGTGCCATCAATGTGCCATCAGTGCCGTCAATGTGCCATCAGTGCCATCAGTGCCATCAGTGCTGTCAATGTGCCATCAGTGCCATCAGTGCCATCAGTGCCGTCAATGTGCCATCAGTGCCGTCAATGTGCCATCAGTGCCATCAGTGCCATCAGTGCTGTCAATGTGCCATCAGTGCCATCAGTGCCATCAGTGCTGTCAATGTGCCATCAGTGCTGTCAATGTGCCATCAGTGCCGTCAATGTGCCATCAGTGCTGTCAATGTGCCATCAGTGCCATCAGTGCCATCAGTGCCGTCAATGTGCCATCAGTGCCATCAGTGCCATCAGTGCTGTCAATGTGCCATCAGTGCCATCAGTGCCATCAGTGCCATCAGTGCTGTCAATGTGCCATCAGTGCTGTCAATGTGCCATCAGTGCCGTCAATGTGCCATCAGTGCTGTCAATGTGCCATCAGTGCCATCAGTGCCATCAGTGCTGTCAATGTGCCATCAGTGCCATCAGTGCCATCAGTGCCGCCAATGTGCCATCAGTGCCGTCAATGTGCCATCAGTGCCATCAGTGCCATCAGTGCCATCAGTGCCATCAATGTGCCATCAGTGCCGTCAATGTGCCAACAGTGCCGTCAATGTGCCATCAGTGCCATCAGTGCCATCAGTGCCGTCAATGTGCCATCAGTGCCATCAGTGCCATCAGTGCTGTCAATGTGCCATCAGTGCCATCAGTGCCGTCAATGTGCCATCAGTGCCGTCAATGTGCCATCAGTGCCGTCAATGTGCCAACAGTGCCGTCAATGTGCCATCAGTGCCGTCAATGTGCCAACAGTGCCGTCAATGTGCCATCAGTGCCGTCAATGTGCCATCAGTGCCGTCAATGTGCCATCAGTGCCGTCAATGTGCCATCAGTGCCGTCAATGTGCCAACAGTGCCGTCAATGTGCCATCAGTGCCGTCAATGTGCCAACAGTGCCGTCAATGTGCCATCAGTGCCGTCAATGTGCCATCAGTGCCATCAGTGCCATCAGTGCTGTCAATGTGCCATCAGTGCCATCAGTGCCGTCAATGTGCCATCAGTGCCGTCAATGTGCCATCAGTGCCGTCAATGTGCCAACAGTGCCGTCAATGTGCCATCAGTGCCGTCAATGTGCCAACAGTGCCGTCAATGTGCCATCAGTGCCGTCAATGTGCCATCAGTGCCGTCAATGTGCCATCAGTGCCGTCAATGTGCCATCAGTGCCGTCAATGTGCCATCAGTGCCGTCAATGTGCCATCAGTGCCGTCAATGTGCCATCAGTGCCGTCAATGTGCCATCAGTGCCGTCAATGTGCCATCAGTGCCGTCAATGTGCCATCAGTGCCGTCAATGTGCCATCAGTGCCGCCAATGTGCCATCAGTGCCGTCAATGTGCCATCAGTGCCGTCAATGTGCCATCAGTGCCGTCAATGTGCCATCAGTGTCGTCAATGTGCCATCAGTGCCGTCAATGTGCCATCAGTGCCGTCAATGTGTTATGTTTTCCTGGCTTGACCTTGCTTAAAAATGTTAGGTTTTTAATTTAAAACAAATAATTCCTAACAGTCTTAGGCTTGCATCATTTACCTCTGATTCCGGAGGCCAATGAAATTCGGGGTGGGGGTGACGAAATTTATTTGTAAACAATGAGGTGATGGGTCGTTTTACTGCCTAACTAAGACCATTTGCTCCCCTTTCATTTTGTCATGGGTAAGATTTTTTTGACAGATTGGAAATAGGAGTCCAGTCCTTTAAGAAATAATAAAATATTTAAAAAATCTCTTTTTACAAAGGACACGCTTTTATTCACATATAGAAAGTGCACTAAAAAGAAGAAAATAAAAATGTTCTATGATAACAGGTGAAATGACTGAATCTATCCACTGCACATAAAAACGTGGGGCGTCCATCACAACTCATTTCTCTTTGCAACTATTCGTTTACATATAGATAAATATTTCTAATTAATATGATAGTAGCATGTATATGAATTATGATCAAAGTTTTCAAAATTTAATGTTTATTAATATTCATACAAATTTGTATTTATGTTTCGCAGCCTTCTACATGATAGAGAGTTGTGATGAGCGCCCCACGCTTTTATGTGCTGTGGATAGGTTCAGTCACTTCACCTGTTATCATAGAAAATTTTTATTTTCTTCTTTTTAATGCACTTTCTATATGTGAATAAAAGCGTGTCCTTTTTAAAAAAAAGATTTTTTAAATATTTTATTTTCTACTTTTTAGTATCAAAAATTTTTTTAATCAATTTTTTTTACATAATCAATTCAATTTAATTAGTCAAAATTCATTGTCAATAACTTAAGTGTGATAGTGGTAATAAAACAACCCCGTAAAAACAAAGCTTTTGAATATAAATCCCTTATATATGAGACATAATTAAAAGTATTGATCATGTTCAAACGCGACAAACAATTATAGACTGAAACCAAATTGTCTCCCCTGGCTTTAAAACTGGGGGAAGGGGGGAGGGGGTGTGGACATCGACGGGTGGCGTCAACGCGTTAACTCAACTCCTGGTGTTAAAAACGAGATGTGGTCATCGATGGCTGGCGTGAAGTCAAGTGACCCGTAAAATGTAAACAATAGCGACCGATGCATATGGTTTATAGAAATAAACTAAAAATGCATTAATTTAATTATGGTACGTTCGATCGATCTGAAATTTTGATATAATGCATTGTCATCCAAGATCTATCTGTGGTAAAATTTTCAGATCTCTAGGACCATCAGAAGTGGTTTAATTTTACGTTTCAAGATTTGAACGGATGTATACAACATACAAACAGTGTGACTTAAATAAAAGCGTGTAAGAAATAAAATAGTTTAGATTGCACGAACAGCAGGAAAAAAAAGAAACATAACTCAACCAGTGACCATCTGCTGCACAGTCAGACAAAATAACATCACACCTTTCTTCTTGTTTATATTAAACCAGACTCTTCCATATTGATTTACCCCTCCCTTCCCCTGTCCGGTACCTCAACGAAATCTAAACAACTTAAGACATAAAAGCATCAGGGCATCCCCTAATTAGAGACAACATGAAAGTACACACATCTACTGTAGAAATGAACATGTTTGTGGCAATATGCACTATTTACCTGTATGACGTCACCAAATGAAATGTTGACATATCCAGAAAACAGCACTCGCCTGGCCCTTGTTTGTGTACGATTCCACTTTATAAATCTCGAGTGTGTGTTTAAAACACAAGCGAATTTGTTGTAAACAGTTATCTCATGAGTGTTTCCTTCACATGTCTGAATCACATCTCGTCTGTTTACACATTCCTTTACACACTTGCCAGTAGTCAACAATCCTGCTTCTTTGATCTTCAAATTTCAGATCTCAACACACACAAGCACACACACCGACTGCTGATTGAAATTGTTTTTAATTGTATTCCACCGAGCGCCTTCCTGATCCAAACAACAAAACATTCCGTGTGCTGAGACATGAAGGTGAGCACAGTGCAGGCGGCCGTGTGCGCGAGTTGCTCATACTACAGGCTGCTGGTGATTGGAATTTCGTTCCGTTCCTTTAACAGTTTCCTACTCCCATCTTTGAACGTCGTTTCCACACCATGCCCTGTTGGTAGTGGTAGGCCTGATTGTCGATAGAGCAAAGGCTCGGCACTGCTACAGTGGTGAGAGTAGTAGTCTGTACCATGTGGTGCGGTTGTTTTAGATTGATGCATAACAAGTGAGGGATTAACGTGGACAAAACACGAGGCCGGTAAATAATGAAGAAAATGGAGTTATTTTTATTACTGTAGTGTGGACTGTTTGTGTGATAAGGACGTCTACTATGTAACAAATGTCGTGAGTTTTGAAAGATCAACAGACAAGTCTTCTCATTGACCAGGTGTATGGCTGTTTGGTCAAACGGACCTAGTGGATTAAATAGTGTAGAAATACCTTCCAACTGCCCTGTCGATTACTTAAATCAGAAAAAAAACGAAAAAAAAACGCAGATATTCTCTGCCAGGTGGGTCACAAACATATCAGCGCTCGGGTTGACCAGACAGTCCGGCTGAATGCAGTTTACGTAGATGACGAAACAAAAAATACAACCGCAGCTTTCAAACGTCATTTATCTTACATTACATTTAGTTATGCAATTATCTCTAGGTAATTTGTTATTGATCAATCATCTCGGGTCTATGTCCTGATAAAATTAATTTTAAAAAAACATTTGAAAAGTCTACTGGCTTTACTTGTTATCTATCCCCAAGGGTCTACTACCAAGTATGAATGACGAGTAGAAATAGAGAATGTAATATATTTTCTTGTGGGTTTTCTTTTTAACTTTTAACATTTCAATTTATTGACGCAAATATAGTTTACTTCTTTTACTATTTAAAATTGTATACCCAGCTCTCATATCCCCTGTACGACAGTTACCAGTTCCTCCTGTCTTGTAAGACAGTTACCAGTTCCTCCTGTCTTGTAAGACAGTTACCAGTTCCTCCTGTGTTATCAAAAGAATCGATTCAGATGAAATGTTGACACAACTCGATACGACTTTTCTTAAGACCACTAGACAGGAACACTACGATACCTTTAGGTCACGTGACACGGGTGTAAACAAACACTAAAATGTTTGGAAAAGATGAACATGTGAATTTAAGAAACAAATAATAAATAAAATCACTAGCCTCACACATATCCTGGTCCCCATCACCATCTACCACAACAATCCGATCTCTCAGGTTCTTATATCACCATCCACTACTACCATGCATTCACCAAACTACCACCATCACCTCTATAACATCACCATCCACTTCTACCACCATCACTCTATAACATCACCATCCACTTCTACCACCATCACCTCTATAACATCACCATCCACTTCTACCACCATCACCTCTATAACATCACCATCCACTTCTACCACCATCACCTCTATAACATCACCATCCACTTCTACCACCATCACCTCTATAACATCACCATCCACTTCTACCACCATCACCTCTATAACATCACCATCCACTTCTACCACCATCACCTCTATAACATCACCATCCACTTCTACCACCATCACCTCTATAACATCACCATCCACTTCTACCACCATCACCTCTATAACATCACCATCCACTTCTACCACCATCACCTCTATAACATCACCATCCACTTCTACCACCATCACCTCTATAACATCACCATCCACTTCTACCACCATCACCTCTATAACATCACCATCCACTTCTACCACCATCACCTCTATAACATCACCATCCACTTCTACCACCATCACCTCTATAACATCACCATCCACTTCTACCACCATCACCTCTATAACATCACCATCCACTTCTACCACCATCACCTCTATAACATCACCATCCACTTCTACCACCATCACCTCTATAACATCACCATCCACTTCTACCACCATCACCTCTATAACATCACCATCCACTTCTACCACCATCACCTCTATAACATCACCATCCACTTCTACCACCATCACCTCTATAACATCACCATCCACTTCTACCACCATCACCTCTATAACATCACCATCCACTTCTACCACCATCACCTCTATAACATCACCATCCACTTCTACCACCATCACCTCTATAACATCACCATCCACTTCTACCACCATCACCTCTATAACATCACCATCCACTTCTACCACCATCACCTCTATAACATCACCATCCACTTCTACCACCATCACCTCTATAACATCACCATCCACTTCTACCACCATCACCTCTATAACATCACCATCCACTTCTACCACCATCACCTCTATAACATCACCATCCACTTCTACCACCATCACCTCTATAACATCACCATCCACTTCTACCACCATCACCTCTATAACATCACCATCCACTTCTACCACCATCACCTCTATAACATCACCATCCACTTCTACCACCATCACCTCTATAACATCACCATCCACTTCTACCACCATCACCTCTATAACATCACCATCCACTTCTACCACCATCACCTCTATAACATCACCATCCACTTCTACCACCATCACCTCTATAACATCACCATCCACTTCTACCACCATCACCTCTATAACATCACCATCCACTTCTACCACCATCACCTCTATAACATCACCATCCACTTCTACCACCATCACCTCTATAACATCACCATCCACTTCTACCACCATCACCTCTATAACATCACCATCCACTTCTACCACCATCACCTCTATAACATCACCATCCACTTCTACCACCATCACCTCTATAACATCACCATCCACTTCTACCACCATCACCTCTATAACATCACCATCCACTTCTACCACCATCACCTCTATAACATCACCATCCACTTCTACCACCATCACCTCTATAACATCACCATCCACTTCTACCACCATCACCTCTATAACATCACCATCCACTTCTACCACCATCACCTCTATAACATCACCATCCACTTCTACCACCATCACCTCTATAACATCACCATCCACTTCTACCACCATCACCTCTATAACATCACCATCCACTTCTACCACCATCACCTCTATAACATCACCATCCACTTCTACCACCATCACCTCTATAACATCACCATCCACTTCTACCACCATCACCTCTATAACATCACCATCCACTTCTACCACCATCACCTCTATAACATCACCATCCACTTCTACCACCATCACCTCTATAACATCACCATCCACTTCTACCACCATCACCTCTATAACATCACCATCCACTTCTACCACCATCACCTCTATAACATCACCATCCACTTCTACCACCATCACCTCTATAACATCACCATCCACTTCTACCACCATCACCTCTATAACATCACCATCCACTTCTACCACCATCACCTCTATAACATCACCATCCACTTCTACCACCATCACCTCTATAACATCACCATCCAACTATCCACTAGCCACAGGCTGAACATCCATAAAATGTCCTCACCCAATTTCCCGGATCAATATCGACCAGGTCTGGAGAGTGGTTGGCGTGGGGGAGTGGGGGTGTCCGTATCTTCCAATCTTCAGTTCCTGCTCACGCGATTCAACAAACATTTGTATAGTGGGGCATTTTGTAACCGTCTGTGTGTGAGGGTGTGTGTTACAATTCAATTTCGCATTGTTAAAAACTTGTTAAACTGTGACATTATAATGTAATATCAGAACACAACATTGTTTGTAGAGCAAAAATCAACATAAAAATTGTAAAGATAGCGTTTGAACCCAGACGAACTTTTCTAAGTGTCTCTACCGCTATAATAGCTAGCCTCGTTTTGATGTAGCACTACGGTGCCATCAAATGTACAAACATCTTCCGGGCCATGTTAACCCGGGCTTTCTGTGTACACATATCTTACTAGCCCTGTTCAAGTGTAAAAAATGGGAATTTTTATTAATATTCCTTCTAAGCCTTTTCATTACCAATTAGAATTAAGAGCAGGCCGATTTCTATATAATTTAAACCAAACACTTTTGATAAGCAGTGCCGTATCGAGGGGGCAAGTGCCCCGGGCGGCACTTT